>JAHDVE020002332.1:0-42264 GCA_022606495.2 Halesus radiatus | reverse complement strand
CCCTGGCATAGACAATATCCGAATGTTTGACATAAAAAGACACATAGATATTTTGGGTCCTATATTAACCTATCTGATCAACACAATTTTAACACAAGCTGTGATACCAGATGAACTCAAATGTAGTATTATCAGACCTATTTACAAAAATGGGAAACATACTGATATAGGAAACTATAGACCGATTAGTATATTACCCGCTGTAGAAAAGATTCTTGAAAAATACATATCTTTAAAACTAACCAAATACTTGGAGTGCTTTTCTTTAATAGATCCTAATCAATTTGGTTTTCAAAAAAAAAAAGTGCTGAAATGTTACTTCAGGATTTCTCTAACTATATAAATAATGAACTGAATAATAAAAGACATGTTTTGGTACTGTTTATAGACAATTCAAAGGCATTTGATACTATAGACCCGATGAAATTGTTAAATATTTTGAGGCAATAGGGGTAAGAGGAAACTTTCTCAAACTATTCAAAAACTTCCTAACCAACCGCTAAATCCAGGTAAAAATATCAGAGAAATTTAGTAAAATAAGAAATGTCAAAACAGGAGTTCCACAAGGGTCAATTTTAGGTCCAACGCTCTATATTATCTTTGTATCACTTATGAACAAAATATTCACGTTTGTTAAACATTATGTATACGCTGATGATACAGCACTTATAATATCCCATGAAAATTTGGATACTGCAATAAAATTGTTACAGGTAGACTTTATTTCTTATTAAAATAGTCACATGACTTGGTCTAATAATCAATGCTAAAAAAACGAAATTGATGCATATAAGATCCCCGCATGCAAGGTACAGCGAGGCACCTGTAATCATATCCCATTCATTTAATTGCATTCACAATAATACCAAACAGCCCTGCGCGTGTACAAGTATCGAATTAGTCAACCAGTACGTGTATCTAGGTGTTACGGTGGATTGTAATATGAAATGGGACGTACAAATTTCCAACCTCTGTAAGCGACTTTGAGCCATTGTAGGAAGACTCCACAAGGTAAAATTATATGTGCCTATAAAAACTATGAAAATAATTTATTTGTCTCTAGCAGAATCGACTATAAGGTATGGTATAACTTCTTGGGGACACTCCTGTAAGACCAACATAAAACATTTACAGCTGATTCAAAAGGCCATGGTAAAATTGTTAGTAAGTAAAACAGTTTTTAAGCAAAGGCGAGACATTGATATCATGTACAAATCAATTAATGTATTACCTATTCGTGGTCTTTTGTGGTATAAAATTCTACTGCAACATATATCTGAAAGTCCGTATAAGGCAGTGGTGGATCATGTACACAATACACGTTTCACACAAAATATATTAATGATAGTGCCAATATTTCAAAATAAATATGGTCAACGAACCCTTGAATACATTGTACCATTTATATTTAACAGATTGCGGTACGAATTTAAAAACAATTGTCCTATGATGAAATTCTCACTGATGTTAAAGTGTTGGCTTTTGGAAAGTAACCTTGTGTATTGATGGTAATAAATATGACGGTCTCCTTGGTTGTATAGATTCTAGATATCTGGTGTACTTACTGTTACGGTGTTACTATTATATTTAAGTCTATCCTCATTGTAATCAACCTGTACTGCTGTTTTATGTATATATCTTTTAAATTTTTATTTCTTAATCTATTTAATACTTACAGATGCTTTGATATTTCTGATATTTACGCAATAGTTATATTTTTGTAATATTAATGTTTTTATAATGTTGATATTTTTTAAAGTATTGATGTTTTTATAATATTGATATTTTTATAATATTGATACTTTTATAATATTGGTACTTTTATAATTTTGATATTTTTTATGATATTGACATTTTTATAATATTACTAAAATCGGTGTTATAAAATTGGACTCTAGTATCTCAATAACAAATCTGTAATGCTTTTACCATTATTTTTCTCTTTAATTTTTTTTTCTTAACTTATGTACAGCACAAGATGCATGCGCCTAAATATAATAATTTTTGCCCTACATTTGTATGATGATTGTAATTTATTGTTGTATTATATTATATTGTTGAAATAAACTCCTGCTGACAAGCTACTTGCAGTGGCTTAGCGGGTATAAGTTCCCACGGTATATAATTAATATTATACAATAAAAAAATAAAAATAAATCAAAAAGTTCACTTATATCGGTCCGATGATGCCCCAGAAAACTTCTAACAAATTCCGACCACAACTAGGAAGTTTTTCCATAGGTTTCACGATTTTTGAAAAAATCAATTTATTTAATGAATTTTTTAAGGAATCCAAAAATAAAGCAGAGATAAAATGTCACTTTAATCGGTCTAGTGTTGTCCCAGAAAACGGCTATCATGTTCCGACCAAAACCAGGAAATTCCTCCACCCAATTCACGGTTTTTCAAAAAAGTAATCAATATATTATATTTATTAACGAATCCTACGAAAGAAATCAAAAATAAAGCAAATGTAAAAATTCACTTCAATCGGTGTGATGATGCCCCAGAAAACGGCAATCAAGAACAGACCGCAACTAGAAAATTCCTCCGTAGGATTCACGATTATAAGAAAAAATCACTCAATTTTTCGGATTTTGTGAAGAATTCCTGAGAAGGTCATAAACTTAAAGATAATTTAAAAGTTCACTTATATCGGTCCGATGATGCCCCAGAAAACTTCTATCAAGTTCCGACAACAACAAGGAAATTCCTACATCCAATTCACGGTTTTTGAAAAAAGGAATAATTTTATGACAGTTTTTAAGGAATCCTACAAAAGAAATCAAAATAAAGCAAATCTAAAATTTCACTTCAATCGGTCTGATGATGCCCCAGAAATAGGCTACCATGTTCCGACCAAAACCAGGAAATTCCTCCATCCAGTTCACGGTTTTCCAAAAAAGTAATCAATATATTATATTTATTAACGAATCCTATTAACGAATACTCAATTTTTCGGATTTTGTGAAGAAATCCTGATAAGGCCAAAAATCAAAGATATTCTAAAAGTTCACTTATATCGGTCCGATGATGCCCCAGAAAACTTCTATCAAGTTCCGACCACAACCAGGAAATTCCTACATCCAATTCACGGTTTTTGAAAAAAGTCATCAATATATTATATTTACTAACGAATCCTACGAAAGAAATAAAAAATAAAGAAAATGTAAAAATTCACTTCAATCGGTGTGATGATGCCCCAGAAAACGGCAATCCAGAACAGACCGCAACTAGGAAATTCCTCCGTAGGATTCACGATTATTAGAAAAATCACTCAATTTTTCGGATTTTGTAAAGAATTCCTGAGAAGGCCATAAACTTAAAGATAATTTAAAAGTTCACTTATATCGGTCCAATGATGCCCCAGAAAACGGCTATCAATTACCGACCACAACTAGGAAATTTCCCCATAGGTTTCACGATTTTTGTAAAAATCAATTAATTTAATGAATTTTATAAGGAATCCTAGTAAAGACATCAAAAATAAAGCAGACATAAAATGACACTTCAATCAGTCTGGTGTTGTCCCAGTAAACGGCTATCATGTTCCGACCAAAACCTGGAAATTCCTCCATCCAGTTCAAGGTTTTCCAAAAAAGTAATCGATATATTATATTTATTAACGAATCCTACCAAAGAAATCAAAAATAAAGCAAACGTAAAAATTCACTTCAATCGGTCTGATGATGCCCCAGAAAACGGCGATCAAGAACAGACCGCAACTAGGACATTCCTCCGTAGGATTCATGATTATTAGAAAAATCACTCAATTTTTCGGATTTTGTGAAGAATTCCTGAGAAGGTCATAAACTTAAAGATAATCTTACAGTTCACTTATATCTGTCCGATAATGCCCCAGAAAACAGCAATCAAGTACCGACCGCAACTAGGAAATTCCTCCGTAGTATTCACGATTATTAGAAAAATCACTCAATTTTTTGGATTTTGTAAAGAATTCCTGAGAAGGCCATAAACTTAAAGATAATATAAATGTTCACTTATATCGGTCCGATAATGCCCCAGAAAACTTCTATCAAGTTCCGACCACAACCGGGAAATTCCTACATCCTATTCACGGTTTTTGAAAAAAGGAATAATTTTATGACATATTTTAAGGAATCCTACAAAAGAAATCAAAATAAAACAAATCTAAAATATCATTTCAATCGGTCTGATGATGCCCCAGAAAACGGCTATCATGTTCCGACCAAAACCAGGAAATTCCTCCATCCAATTCACGGTTTTCGAAAAAAGTAATCAATATACTATATTTATAAACGAATCCTACCAAAGAAATCAAAAATAAAGCAAACGTAAAAATTCACTTCAATCGGTCTGATGATGCCCCAGAAAACAGCAATCAAGTACCGACCGCAACTAGGAATTCCTCCGTAGGATTCACGATTATTAGAAAAATCAATCAATTTTTAGAATTTTGTGAAAATTCCTGAGAAGGCCATAAACTAAAAGATAATCTAAAAAGTCACTTATATCGGTTCGATGATGCCCCAGAAAACAGCAATCAAGTACCGACCGCAACTAGGAAATTCCTCCGTAGGATTCACGATTATTAGAAAAATCACTCAATTTTTCGGATTTTGTAAAGAATTCCTGAGAAGGCCATAAACTTAAAGATAATATAAATGTTCACTTATATCGGTCCGATAATGCCCCAGAAAACTTCTATCAAGTTCCGACCACAACCGGGAAATTCCTACATCCTATTCACGGTTTTTGAAAAAAGGAATAATTTTATGACATATTTTAAGGAATCCTACAAAAGAAATCAAAATAAAACAAATCTAAAATATCATTTCAATCGGTCTGATGATGCCCCAGAAAACGGCTATCATGTTCCAAACAAAACCAGGAAATTCCTCCATCCAATTCACGGTTTTCGAAAAAAGTAATCAATGTACTATATTTATAAACGAATCCTACCAAAGAAATCAAAAATAAAGCCAATGTAAGAATTCACTTCAATGGATCTGATGATGCCCCAGAAAACGGCAATCAAGTACCGACCGCAACTAGGAAATTCCTCCGTAAGATTCACGGTTAGTAGAAAAATCAATCAATTTTTCGGATTTTGTGAAGAAATTCTGATAAGGCCAAAAATTAAAAGATAATCTGAAAGTTCACTTATATCGGTCCGATGATGCCCCAGAAAACAGCAATCAAGTACCGACGGCAACTAGGAATTCCTCCGTAAGATTCACGATTATTAGAAAAATCAATCAATTTTTCGAATTTTGTGAAGAATTCCTGAGAAGGCCATAAACTTAAAGATAATCTAAAAGTTCACTTATATCGGCTCGATGATGCCGCAGAAAACAGCAATCAAGTACCGACCGCAACTAGAAAATTCCTCCGTAGGATTCACGATTATTAGAAAAATCACTCAATTTATCGGATTTTTTGAAGAATTCCTGTTAAGGCCATAAAATTAAAGATATTCTAAAAGTTCACTTATATCGGTCCGATGATGCCCCAGAAAACGGCTATCAATTAGCGACCACAACTAGGAAATTTCCCCATAGGTTTCACGATTTTTGTAAAAATCAATTAATTTAATGAATTTTTTAAGGAATCCTAGTAAAGACATCAAAAATAAAGCAGACATAAAATGTCACTTCAATCGGTCTGGTGTTGTCCCAGTAAACGGCTATCATGTTCCGACCAAAACCAGGAAATTCCTACATCCAATTCACGGTTTTTGAAAAAAGTCATCAATATATTATATTTATTAACGAATCCTACGAAAGAATTAAAAAAAAGCAAATGTAAAAATTCACTTCAATCGGTGTGATGATGCCCCAGAAAACGGCAATCCAGAACAGACCGCAACTAGGAAATTCCTCCGTAGGATTCACGATTATTAGAAAAATCACTCAATTTTTCGGATTTTGTAAAGAATTCCTGAAAAGGCCATAAACTTAAAGATAATTTAAAAGTTCACTTTTATCGGTCCGATGATGCCCCAGAAAACGGCTATCAATTACCGACCACAACTAGGAAATTTCCCCATAGGTTTCACGATTTTTGTAAAAATCAATTAATTTAATGAATTTTTTAAGGAATCCTAGTAAAGACATCGAAAATAAAGCAGACATAAAATGACACTTCAATCGGTCTGGTGTTGTCCCAGTAAACGGCTATCATGTTCCGACCAAATCAGGAAATTCCTCCATCCAGTTCACGGTTTTCCAAAAAAGTAATCGATATATTAAATTTATTAACGAATCCTTCCAAAGAAATCAAAAATAAAGCAAACGTAAAAATTCCCTTCAATCGGTCTGATGATGCCCCAGAAAACGGCGATCAAGAACAGACCGCAACTAGGACATTCCTCCGTAGGATTCACGATCATTAGAAAAATCACTCAATTTTTCGGATTTTTTAAGAATTCCTGAGAAGGTCATAAACTTAAAGATAATCTAACAGTTCACTTATATCTGTCCGATGATGCCTCAGAAAACAGCAATCAAGTACCGACCGCAACTAGGAAATTCCTCCGTAGTATTCACGATTATTAGAAAAATCACTCAATTTTTCGGATTTTGTAAAGAATTCCTGAGAAGGCCATAAACTTAAAGATAATATAAATGTTCACTTATATCGGTCCGATAATGCCCCAGAAAACTTCTATCAAGTTCCGACCACAACCGGGAAATTCCTACATCCTATTCACGGTTTTTGAAAAAAGGAATAATTTTATGACATATTTTAAGGAATCCTACAAAAGAAATCAAAATAAAACAAATCTAAAATATCATTTCAATCGGTCTGATGATGCCCCAGAAAACGGCTATCATGTTCCAAACAAAACCAGGAAATTCCTCCATCCAATTCACGGTTTTCGAAAAAAGTAATCAATGTACTATATTTATAAACGAATCCTACCAAAGAAATCAAAAATAAAGCCAATGTAAGAATTCACTTCAATGGATCTGATGATGCCCCAGAAAACGGCAATCAAGTACCGACCGCAACTAGGAAATTCCTCCGTAAGATTCACGGTTAGTAGAAAAATCAATCAATTTTTCGGATTTTGTGAAGAAATTCTGATAAGGCCAAAAATTAAAAGATAATCTGAAAGTTCACTTATATCGGTCCGATGATGCCCCAGAAAACAGCAATCAAGTACCGACGGCAACTAGGAATTCCTCCGTAAGATTCACGATTATTAGAAAAATCAATCAATTTTTCGAATTTTGTGAAGAATTCCTGAGAAGGCCATAAACTTAAAGATAATCTAAAAGTTCACTTATATCGGCTCGATGATGCCGCAGAAAACAGCAATCAAGTACCGACCGCAACAAGAAAATTCCTCCGTAGGATTCACGATTATTAGAAAAATCACTCAATTTATCGGATTTTTTGAAGAATTCCTGTTAAGGCCATAAAATTAAAGATATTCTAAAAGTTCACTTATATCGGTCCGATGATGCCCCAGAAAACGGCTATCAATTAGCGACCACAACTAGGAAATTTCCCCATAGGTTTCACGATTTTTGTAAAAATCAATTAATTTAATGAATTTTTTAAGGAATCCTAGTAAAGACATCAAAAATAAAGCAGACATAAAATGTCACTTCAATCGGTCTGGTGTTGTCCCAGTAAACGGCTATCATGTTCCGACCAAAACCAGGAAATTCCTACATCCAATTCACGGTTTTTGAAAAAAGTCATCAATATATTATATTTACTAACGAATCCTACGAAAGAAATAAAAAATAAAGAAAATGTAAAAATTCACTTCAATCGGTGTGATGATGCCCCAGAAAACGGCAATCCAGAACAGACCGCAACTAGGAAATTCCTCCGTAGGATTCACGATTATTAGAAAAATCACTCAATTTTTCGGATTTTGTAAAGAATTCCTGAGAAGGCCATAAACTTAAAGATAATTTAAAAGTTCACTTATATCGGTCCAATGATGCCCCAGAAAACGGCTATCAATTACCGACCACAACTAGGAAATTTCCCCATAGGTTTCACGATTTTTGTAAAAATCAATTAATTTAATGAATTTTTTAAGGAATCCTAGTAAAGACATCGAAAATAAAGCAAACATAAAATGACACTTCAATCGGTCTGGTGTTGTCCCAGTAAACGGCTATCATGTTCCGACCAAATCAGGAAATTCCTCCATCCAGTTCACGGTTTTCCAAAAAAGTAATCGATATATTAAATTTATTAACGAATCCTTCCAAAGAAATCAAAAATAAAGCAAACGTAAAAATTCCCTTCAATCGGTCTGATGATGCCCCAGAAAACGGCGATCAAGAACAGACCGCAACTAGGACATTCCTCCGTAGGATTCACGATCATTAGAAAAATCACTCAATTTTTCGGATTTTTTAAGAATTCCTGAGAAGGTCATAAACTTAAAGATAATCTAACAGTTCACTTATATCTGTCCGATGATGCCCCAGAAAACAGCAATCAAGTACCGACCGCAACTAGGAAATTCCTCCGTAGTATTCACGATTATTAGAAAAATCACTCAATTTTTCGGATTTTGTAAAGAATTCTGAAGGCCATAAACTTAAAGATAATATAAATGTTCACTTGCATATCGGTCGATAATGCCCCAGAAAACTATCAAGTTCCGACCACAACAGGAAATTCCCTACATCCTATTCACGGTTTTGAAAAAATGAATAATTTTATGACATATTTTAAGGAATCCTACAAAAGAAATCAAAATAAAACAAATCTAAAATATCATTTCAATCGGTCTGATGATGCCCCAGAAAACGGCTATCATGTTCCAAACAAAACCAGGAAATTCCTCCATCCAATTCACGGTTTTCAAAAAAAGTAATCAATGTACTATATTTATAAACGAATCCTACCAAAGAAATCAAAAATAAAGCCAATGTAAGAATTCACTTCAATGGATCTGATGATGCCCCAGAAAACGGCAATCAAGTACCGACCGCAACTAGGAAATTCCTCCGTAAGATTCACGGTTAGTAGAAAAAACAATCAATTTTTCGGATTTTGTGAAGAAATTCTGATCCTGATAAGGCCAAAAATTAAAAGATAATCTGAAAGTTCACTTATATCGGTCCGATGATGCCCCAGAAAACAGCAATCAAGTACCGACCGCAACTAGAAAATTCCTCCGTAGGATTCACGATTATTAGAAAAATCACTCAATTTATCGGATTTTTTGAAGAATTCCTGTTAAGGCCATAAAATTAAAGATATTCTAAAAGTTCACTTATATCGGTCCGATGATGCCCCAGAAAACGGCTATCAATTAGCGACCACAACTAGGAAATTTCCCCATAGGTTTCACGATTTTTGTAAAAATCAATTAATTTAATGAATTTTTTAAGGAATCCTAGTAAAGACATCAAAAATAAAGCAGACATAAAATGTCACTTCAATCGGTCTGGTGTTGTCCCAGTAAACGGCTAACATGTTCCGACCAAAACCAGGAAATTCGTCCATCCAGTTGACGGTTTTCCAAAAAAGTAATCGATATATTATATTTATTAACGAATCCTACCAAAGAAATCAAAAATAAAGCAAATGTAAAAACTCACTTCAATCCGTCTGATGATGGGCCAGAAAACGGCGAACAAGAACAGACCGCAACTAGGACATTCCTCCGTAGAATTCACGATTATTAGAAAAATCACTCAATTTTTCGGATTTTGTGAAGAATTCCTGAGAAGGCCATAAACTTTAAGATAATCTAAAAGTTCACTTATATCGGTCCGATGATGCCCCAGAAAACGGCAATCAAAAACATACCGCAACTAGGAAATTCCTCCGTATGATTCACGATTATTAGAAAAATCACTCAATTTTTCGGATTTGTGAAGAATTTCTGAGAAGGCCATAAACTTAAAGATATTCTAAAAGTTCACTAATATCGGTCCGATGATGGCCCAGAAAATAGCAATCAAGTACCGACCGCAACTACGAAATTCCACCGTAGGATTCACGATTATTAGAAAAATCAATCAATTTTTGGGATTTTTTAAGGAATCCTAGTAAAGACATCAAAAATAAAGCAGTCATAAAATGTGACTTCAATCGGTCTGGTATTGTCCCAGAAAAAGGCTATCATGTTCCGACCAAAACCAGGAAATTCCTCCATCCAGTTCACGGTTTTCCAAAAAAGTAATCGATATATTATATTTATTAACGAATCCTACCAAAGAAATCAAAAATAAAGCAAATGTAAAAACTCAATTCAATCGGTCTGATGATGGCCCAGAAAACGGCGATCAAGAACAGACCGCAACTAGGACATTCCTTCGTAGAATTCACGATTATTAGAAAAATCACTCAATTTTTCGGATTTTGTGAAGAATTCCTGAGAAGGCCATAAACTTTAAGATAATCTAAAAGTTCACGTATATCGGTTCGATGATGTCCCAGAAATTTTCTATCAAGTTCCGACCACAACCAGGAAATTCCTACATCCAATTCATCGTTTTCGAAAACAGTAATTATTTTTATAACATTATTTAAGGAATCCTTCAAAAGAAATAAATATAAAGCATATCTATAATTTCGCTTCAATCGGTCTGATGATGCCCCCAAAAAACGGCTATCATGTTCCGACCAAAACCAGGAAATTTCTCCATCCAATTCACGGTTTTCGAAAAAGTAATCAATATATTATATTTATTAACAAATCCTAACAAAATCAAAAAAGAAATCAAAAATAAAGCAAATGTAAAAATTCACTTCAATCAGTGTGATGATGCCCCAGAAAACGGCAATCCAGAACAGACCGCAACTAGGAAATTCCTCCGTAGGATTCACGATTATTAGAAAAATCACTCAATTTTTCGGATTTTGTAAAGAATTTCTGAGAAGGCCATATAACTTAAAGATAATTTAAAAGTTCACTTATATCGGTCCAATGATGCCCCAGAAAACGGCTATCAATTACCGACCACAACTAGGAAATTTCCCCATAGGTTTCACGATTTTTGTAAAAATCAATTAATTTAATGAATTTTTTAAGGAATCCTAGTAAGACATCAAAAATAAAGCAGACATAAAATGACACTTCAATCGGTCTGGTGTTGTCGCAGTAAACGGCTATCATGTTCCGACCAAAACCAGGAAATTCGTCCATCCAGTTCACGGTTTTCCAAAAAAGTATTCGATATATTATATTTATTAACGAATCCTACCAAAGAAATCAAAAATAAAGCAAATGTAAAAACTCACTTCAATCCGTCTGATGATGGGCCAGAAAACGGCGATCAAGAACAGACCGCAACTAGGACATTCCTCCGTAGAATTCACGATTATTAGAAAAATCACTCAATTTTTCGGATTTTGTGAAGAATTCCTGAGAAGGCCATAAACTTTAAGATAATCTAAAAGTTCACTTATATTGGTCCGATGATGCCCCAGAAAACGGCAATCAAAAACATACCGCAACTAGGAAATTCCTCCGTATGATTCACGATTATTAGAAAAATCACTCAAGTTTTCGGATTTGTGAAGAATTTCTGAGAAGGCCATAAACTTAAAGATAATCTAAAAGTTCACTAATATCGGTCCGATGATGGCCCAGAAAACAGCAATCAAGTACCGACCGCAACTACGAAATTCCACCGTAGGATTCACGATTATTAGAAAAATCAATCAATTTTTGGGATTTTTTAAGGAATCCTAGTAAAGACATCAAAAATAAAGCAGTCATAAAATGTGACTTCAATCGGTCTGGTATTGTCCCAGAAAAAGGCTATCATGTTCCGACCAAAACCAGGAAATTCCTCCATCCAGTTCACGGTTTTCCAAAAAAGTAATCGATATATTATATTTATTAACGAATCCTACCAAAGAAATCAAAAATAAAGCAAATGTAAAAATTCACTTCAATCGGTCTGATGATGGCCCAGAAAACGGCGATCAAGAACAGACCGCAACTAGGAAAGTCCTCCGTAGGATTCACGATTATTAGAAAAATCACTCAAGTTTTCAGATTTTGTGAAGAATTCCTGAGAAGGCCATAAACTTAAAGAAAATCTAAAAGTTCACGTATATCGGTTCGATGATGTCCCAGAAAACTTCTATCAAGTTCCGACCAAAACCAGGAAATTCCTACATCCAATTCACGGTTTTCGAAAAAAGTAATCAATATATTATATTTATTAACGAATCCTACCAAAGACATCAAAAATAAAGCAAATGTAAAAATTCACTTCAATCGGTCTGATGATGCCCCAGAAAACAGCAATCAAGTACCGGCCGCAACTAGGAAATTCCTCTGTAGGATTCACGATTATTAGAAAAATCACTCAATTTTTCGGATTTTGTGAAGATTTCCTTAGAAGGCCATAAACTAAATGATAATTTTAAAGTTCACTTATATCGGTCCGATGATGCCCCAGAAAACAGCAACCAAGTACCGACCGCAACTAGGAAATTCCTCCGTAGAATTCACGATTATTCGAAAAATCAATCAATTTTTCGGATTTTTAACTAATTTTCCAGGGCTTAGAAAACTTGGATACCCTGAGGATTCGAGGTAATAAGATAGGCCACTTGAGCGATGCTGTGTTTTTTGGGTTGAAATCCATAAAATCTCTGCAGTTGGATCGTAATGCTATCTCTGTCATCGCCAAGGGCTGGATGTATGGGCTGGCCACCATGACTTACTTCTCTCTCTCCTCAAACATGCTGGTGGACATGGAGCAAGGCTGCTGGGAGTTCAATGGATTGCTAGAGGAGCTGGATCTGTCCAAAAACCACCTGGAAGGCATCAAGGGTCATTCTCTCCAGCACCTCTCCAACCTGAAATTCTTGAAATTAGACAATAATAAAATCTCCACTATTGCGGAAAATGCCTTCGGTCATACACCAAACCTGGAAGTTTTAGAGTTATCCCATAATCAGATATCGTGGACTGTAGAGGATATGAATGGACCTTTTCAGAGATTAGTTAATCTATACAAATTCTCTCTGGCCAACAACCACATCAAGTCCATCAGTAACAAAGCCTTTCTAGGTCTGACCATGCTTACTTCCTTAGATCTGAATGAAAACAACATAACTTCTTTACAAGATCACGCCTTCGATCCTTTGCAGAACCTAAAGGATCTTCACATGAATACAAGCAGCTTGTTGTGTGATTGTAATCTGCAATGGCTAACCCTTTGGCTGCGACGTCTCCCACAGCCTAATTCCGTCAAAGCGGTCTGCGCATATCCCACTTGGCTGAGGAATAAGCCCCTCCTTCACTTGAACCGAGAAAACTTCACCTGCAATGATTCTCCCAAGCCTAAGATCCTGGAACACCCTAAAACGCAGTTGGCTATCAAGGGAGGCACTTCCCACCTGCACTGCAAGGCTGTATCCACTAGCAATGTTCGGATGGTGTTCTTGTGGAAGCGGAACAATGTGAATATTACCAATCCAATTGTTAAGGAATCAGTGTTGGTTTCTGATGAGAACACTTTGAAGGCCCATTCCGAATTATTCATTCCAAATATCACTAATTCCGATTCAGGTAAATACCAATGCGTTGTATCTAATAGTTTTGACACCACGTATTCTCACAAGGCTCGAATAACCATTGTTATACTCCCCAAATTTATAAAAAGACCGAGTAATATCACAGTGAAAGCGGGTGAGACTGCCAAGCTGGAGTGTGCGGCCAGCGGGGAGCCTGCACCGCAGATTGCCTGGCAAAAGGACGGAGGGAATAACTTCCCGGCTGCCAGAGAAAGGAGAATGCATGTTATGCCTAAAGACTATGCATTCTTCATCATCAACTCTAACATATCAGATATGGGCGTGTACAGCTGCACGGCACAGAATCCCGCAGGAGCTATCATTTCTAACGCCACTTTAACTGTACTGGAGGCCCCGTCCTTTGTCAACGCTATGGTCAATAAAGAAGTATCTGCCGGCAAGTCTGTAGTGTTGGAGTGCATGATTTCTGGATCACCGAAACCTTCACTCACCTGGTTGAAAGATGGCTCGGCTATTGCTAGAACTGAACGACATTTCTTCACTGCTGAAGATCAGCTTTTGATTATAGTCGGGGCTGTACCTAGTGATGAAGGATTATACGAATGTGAAATAACCAACTCCCTGGGAACCATGAAGGACTCTACAAAGTTAAGAGTTTTACCTCCAGTATCATCCGTTGTGAATGAAGAAGACATGAAGGGTATAATAATTATAACAGTTGTTTGCTGTGCGGTTGGAACTTCCATAGTCTGGGTTGTTGTTATTTATCACACACGTAAGCGTATGAATACGCCCATACCTCAATTCACTACGGACTCATTGCAGTTGGCCCCTTTATCCACGGAAGCAGACCACCCTGGAACCCACATATTTACTGACAACATATCTGAAAGGTCTTCCTGCAAAGACAGCGGAACCGGGGACTCCGCTAAAAGAAGCAGTCTAGAAGCTCTCCCCGGGGAAGAGTATCCGAGTATTGTGGAGATTAATGGAGTCCCCGTATATACGGAGGCGGCTAGAGTGCCCCCGGATGAGGGTCACCGCCTACTGTCCGCCATGGACGGACACGGGGGAGCCTTGTATTATTATCAGGGGGATCCCGACTGTGTAGTGAATTTCACCACATCAGGGCAGGGGAACGATTCTCACAGAGAAGATTCTAACAGAACGTTTCCCTATTCATAGTGATAGGATCTTATTTGTAATCGCGAGTGTTTTCTAATTGTGCCCCATGACCTCCCCATTGCATAAGTGACACTTGCCGGTCTGCGGGCGGTTTAAGACTGATTTAGTTAATAAGTATTGTGTAAAGCGCTTATACATAATATGTAAATATTGTACATTTAATAATTATAAGTGATATAGTTCCTAATTTGTATGGCTTGTGAACCAGCCAGGATATAACATGGGAGGTGTAGCTCCGGAGATCGTGCAGTGGTTCTCTGCCGTGGATAGAGATCGCTCCGGACACATCTCCGCCCAGGAGCTGCAGGGAGCTCTGGTCAACGCCCAAGGGAAGAACTTCTCGGACACCGCCTGCCGTCTCATGATAGGTAACTATTCTGGCATCTTTGCACTTATTGAAAATCCCAGTAGATTGAACTTGGCAGACTGGGCTAAATACTGGTATTTCACATGTGATTATTTTATAGGGATGTTTGATGGAGACCGCTCCGGTACCATCAATGTGGAAGAGTTCTCCAAGCTGTATGCCTACATCAACCAGTGGCTGGGAGTATTCCACACCTATGATCGAGACCAGTCAGGCCACATCGAGGAACCCGAGTTATCACAAGGTAAAACATAAGATTCCAGAATTTCGTAGTGCTAATTTAGCTCTTTAGCACAGTAACTGTCATAATTTTAGTCCGATGAAAATTGTCTAAAAAACTTCTTACACCAAAAATATTCAATTTCTAACTAGAATCAATCATCTTGGATGAGTGCTATCCAGATATTTGAACATGATATTTTAGAATTTGCTGACACGTTTCGGTTGGTTTGGGTTATTAAATATATTAACCCAGACCAACGGAAATGTGTCAGCATGAAGGACTGAAAAGAGGAGGAAGTGTGGCAGTGGTTAGGAAGCATTAGACTGATTAGATATTTTGTTTGTTCAGCCCTGGCCCAGATGGGATTCCGCTTCTCACCAGACTTCATCAAGGTGTTGGTGAATAAGAGCGATGTGGTAAACAAGAAGGAGGTGTCAGTGGACCAGTTCATCGTGCTGTGCGTGCAGATCCAGCGTTTCACGGAGGCCTTCCGCTCCCGCGACTCCCAGCAGCAGGGCATCATCAGTATTGGCTTCGAAGACTTCTTAAATGTTGCCCTCAGCTGCTCTATCTAAGGCAGCTCAATTGATACAGCATTTGGCATTAATTACTGACCATCTGACATTATCATTTTCAAAATGCAATATTGCATATCGAAACACTTTTGATTTTATCTATTTACTGGTGATACAATATTATTACAATTCACGGGTACCAAAATAAATACGGCAGTGTCTTTTGTCTTTAGCCCATTCACCGATAACCACATAATGCGATGCACAGATAATTCACACCTCCAGCGCTATGTGCATATTATTATATTCATGCTCTCATTTTAAATGAAAATGTATCACTTTCAAATAGTGTATGCACACAATTTGAGGGCTGTCGTCGTTTAGTTTCCCTATGGCACATGACCTGTCACAAGGCTTCGTTATTAGTAATATGGGACATATCTATGGGCAAGGTATCTTTGCAATCACTATCCCTGGGAGTATTACTAGAGGACCCTGCCGTGTTTGTTACTTGCCATTTTCATTATAAATGACGTAATGTTAAAGGTTTTCTTTTTTGCAAATTGCAAATAACAATATTATATTGGCATTTTTAGATTTCTCAGATTGTTTGGCTTTCTGGCTTGCCATGTCACAACTAATATTCTCAATGCATACCCTTTTTAAATCACACAAAATTATTTCTTATATAGGGAAAAAACATTTAATATTATTTTTTTCATAAGACAGTATTGTGATTTTCATCATCAGTTGATATTTTGTAAATATGATTATCTACATTTAAAAATACTCATTGATAATATCAAGTTATCATACTACTTCAAATGATAACACCAGTTTTACAAAATATTTACCTCCATAGTTTTATAATTATTATTTTGTTATCTGTTATGAAGATTTATAAATTCTAAAGAAATGTATGTATCACTTGTGATAAAAGGATATTGACAATCTTTTGTATTTATATACTAGATTTATCAATACGAACATCTCTCGAATTTGTTCCTTAGTTAACTAAACTTTTAACATTGAATCATAAGGAATTATTATTACACATTTCAAATTAATACTAGCATTGTCCCATTTTGTACCTGTGAATAACCACAGAAAAACTTTTAACCACTCTAATTAAATTTTAAAATAATGTAATGCCTAATTTTAAAGGCTTCTCCAAAATAACTTGACTTTTACGTATAGTACTTTAATAAAATAGACAGAATAACATTCATAATCAAATTACGGTCTATTATAATCTTTGTTCCTTTTGGTTTGTGTGTATTGCTCAAACGTCGGTTGGTACCTCACAATTTCTTTTTGTCATTGAACAATTAAACATCTCTTTCCATATTGAGCATGATTACTTTGCAATGAGACTTTCCCAATGCAAGAAATTAAATGGTAACTGAAGACATTCTCCATAAGGGAAGACTAGTGTAAAGAGAGTCTAGAACGGTCAGCAAATGCCAATTGAATAATAAACTTTGTATGTAGAAAATATATATGAAAGGGTTAGAGGTTGTTATCCTTGTTTGACAGTAACTCCCCGGGGGTTTCGATGTGGAGGTGGTCTATCCTTAACCCCTTTGTTTAGACTTTACACCACATGCCATCTTCCGTGATTTTGGCAAAATGGATGATTCATTTTATTAACCCGTATAGTATTTATTTTTATGAAAGCTTTACTTATTGTAGGATACAACCCACATTTCTTTCCTTAATATTTAATGTAGAATAATATAAGTATATGCTATTATGGTCACTATTCCCACCTGGTGTGGTCCAGAAGATATCGTACACCTAGATCTAAATAGTATCAACTCAAAAATTAAGGTTTTTTAGTTAATCATTTATTTGGATTCTACAAATTATGGTACATGTACCAACATAACAGATATATCAATATCTTGAATACTCTCAAAAATATGGTGCTAAAAGCACTTTTTGTTGAATGAATGGGCCCATGACCTCATGACCCCCCCCCTCCCCTCCACAAAACACCAAAACGGTTCTAATCTTAGTTTCTGCCAGGAAAACAAGCGGAGTGCACGTACATTGGTAGTACCAATTCTTTTTTCTAGTTGCAACAGTTTTGGTGTCTAGATCTTTATTGAATCGATGAATATTCACTGCCAGATTTTGAGTCGCTACAGTTTTTATTACTCGGGTAAATGAAAAATTTATGTTTATTTTGAAGAACAACTTTTGACATTTCTAGTTACATCAGTTTTGTTGAGTCATTCTTTTATTCTCATTATTTCTTAGGAAAACATAGCAAATGCACTCTGAATAAAGTGCCGTAATGCATTTTTTAACGGCTATTTGATCACGCCTTTGCAAAAATGCTTGTTTCTAAGTGATTATTTTTAAGTTGGTATACTTTTGATCGTTATTGAGAGTACATTGAGATTGAAACCATTGTTTTATCATTCGACTTAAATGAAACTAAAATAAGAAACTACACTTTTTTTTAATTGGCAGCTATGCTTTTTGCCCAGTTAATTTGAATCTAGTCAAAAAATGTCAACAAAACCGCTTCAAGTTCAAATAATGGAATAAAAATAACTATGTGTTGTACAAAACTGTAGAATTAAAAAATTCCATTTCCAACTTACTTAGATGATTTGTATGGAATATATTAATGTGAACTTTCTTCAATATGCATTATCCATTCAAAAAGAAAACAGTCAACTCCTATCACATATAGCGACGTGACAATATCTTTTTCGACATTCCTGAAAAGTGTTTTTTTGAGTTGGTACTATTTACGATCTAGGTGTATGAATTATGATGAATAGTATAAATGAATATACTATTTATTATGCAATGGAAACTGTACAAAGTATTTAATGTTTTGTTTGAATTGTAATGGTGATTCTTATAATGTAACTTGTTTGTGATCGTTTGGTTGGCTTAGTGACTATATTTGTAGAATGTCTGTAAGATGCTGACTGTAACTGTGTTGTAAAAACATTAGAATATTTGCATTTTGATTTGACTAAATCCTTAGTAAATATAGATGATTAATCTGCAGCTACCGAGACATAATGCCTTAACTCTATGTACCATGGTTAACGACCACTCAACGGCTAAATACTACTTTATTGGTGATAAATGTTGTGTCTTTTTGGGGTTTGTCTATTGACCTTTGTCAATAAATTATTCCAGGATAATAAATTTTTTATTGGTTTGTTAAGCTTGCCTTTCCACAAACTGAAAAATCAATAAAAGTGTTTCACCTTTACATTATTTTTCATAATAAATACAAATTAGTAAATAAAGTATTTTATTTTAGGAAGCCCATATCCTCGGTCAGTCAATGTGATGTGTCATTTGACAGTTAGGAAGAACTGTGATGATTAGTTTTATCGTGAAGCAAATATTGGAAGTAGAGCCTTTATTTCCACCAAAAACTAACTGAAAAACTTATAGACAGAGATTTCACATAGTGCCACCAATTGGGAGGAATATATAACATTTCCCCAGGCTTCAAAATGCAGAAATATGGAGTGGCATTCTTAAATTCAGGATATAGCTCCAAGTCTGGCTGTGTGGGGTCCACCTGGGCTGTATTCCGGAGCAAGTTATCAACATGGCAATACAAATAGGAGGTGTCCTGGGGACTAAATAAGATAACCAACTTCTCCCCGACCACCTGCGGATAAATCAAACATATTAATTGTTTTTGTGTTTAATTCGTAGAACTCCAGTTTACGGCCATTTTCAAACTTTGTATAACTTATAATAATAACTTTACAGTTTGAAAATGGCCTTAAACGCCGAAACAACTGTCACAATAATAACAACTAAAAATACTTGCAGAACTTAATAATAACCTTATTAAATTTGATTTACATTAAATTAAAAAAAAAATCAAACATACACCGAGCAATCATTATTATGAATTTCACTGAGTACATCGATTTGATGGCATGATGATTATTTCTTTCACATTACCTGAGCCAACAAATTGTGTTTGGGATCAAAATGTAGTGGTGATATTGTTCCACAAGGACCAAACCATGCGTTTACATCAGTCTCTTCCTCTGGTAAAGAGTCGTCTTCGCGCAAGCAGCAATATTCAGGCTCTTTAATATCAGCAGCTAATTCAGATATTTGATTGAAGAGTTGATGCTGCGCCAAGTAACCGATCGTAGGTTGGTTGCTGAGAATTTGTTTTTGGATAAATTCCTTAACAGTCATAAGTTTTTGTGTCCAATCTTTGTCGGTGTACTTGGAGCCGAGTTCTATCGGGACTGTTCTGTGGCCGGCTTTATTTAATATGTAGTTCATATCCGGCCACAACTTCATGGCTGGCCAATGAGTTATACAATCAAGTAAAACTATGGGTGTTTTGCTAGCAAAATATCGCCAGTTAAATGTTTCCATTGATGGACAAATATCTTTCTTTAAGTTGATGCCGAAATTAAACTGATATGAGCTGTTCTCGTTTTCGGAATTTGAACAAATGGAAGTCATATCTTCCCAGTCAGCTTCTGAAGCGCAGCAGACCGATGTCAGAGTGTGGGTGCTGTGTTTGTTGGGAACATCTGTCTGCTTCTCGTTTACCTTGGATGATAAACAATCAGCTACATTATCTGAACCGTTTTTCCTAGAAAAACATTCCATTACTATTAAAAACCAGGTATTCTTTAAGTTATGCAAGGGGATATCGTCCTCCGGGAAGATTGGAATCATTGCACTATTTGAGATGAATAAATATTAAAAGTTACTTTACTTATAAATAAACCTTACTGTAATTTCCACAAAGATAATAAATTAGCACATTGATGAAGTAAGTCTCCTTGAGCGTGTGCGAGCGGCGCCCCAAATAGTAATCCATTATCAATTACTTGAAAAGCTCCGTTGATAACATTATCCGAAGAGCTGTCATTGCTCTCTAGAAATGCGAGTACCTGAAAAGGATTAACAGGTTATAAAGCAGGCGAGCTATAAACATTGGCAGTCGGTTTGGAAACTAGAGGTGTACTAATATGAATTTTTATTTATTAAAAAGTTACAAAAAATTTTTAATAAGAAAAAATTCATATTAAAATGGAATTCCGCCATGAATTGACAGTTTCAAAATTAGAAATAATTAATAATGGATGTACCTTAAAGAAACATAAAACAGTGATGCTACGACGATCATTTAAAGGCACATTTTTCCAATGCCCCATATTTAATCGCTCGTGCATTCTATCGAGGGAACTTTGTATCAAAAATACTAATTTTGGAGGGATACTATCGTAAGATTTAAAATGTTGACAACATGATTTGATGACAAAAAGAACCGCGGGTTCTACTCCAAATAAGTGTTTTGTTTTAATCGATGGAATTATCGACTTAATTTTTTTTGTAATGTCTGCCATTTTAAAAACAGGAAGACCCGTGATAATCGTTAATAGAATAACATCGGAACATTAAATAACGTCATTGTACAATATAACCTTTAATATTTTTTTGGTAAATACTAAATAATACAAATATGCGCGAAACTCAACGAAACGTCAAAAAATAAATTATGCACAAATATCCATGGAATGGAAAGAGTATTAAAATCCATAGACAATAAAAAGTTTTTACTTTTCACTCCGACCCGGACCCACGGATTTCTCATACTGGCACTTTTCGGTCGATATAATAAATAAATAAATTGATATATCCTTTGTAATACCTATAAGTAATGACCGAATTCACAGACATACTTATTTTCTAAACATGTGCATTTCAATTCATAATAATTCCCAGACTAGACAGGCCAAAAAAAATTGTACAAAGGCTAGCCGCGTGTATTTTTGTTCAAGCCGGAAACCATCATAAAGCTTAGTCATCGTAAAGTAAGTACCCTTAAATACCATTTTAGAAAGTCGGCATTATTTTACAAAAGGACAGCAATAAAACCTATAAATGAGCGGCCCGCCAGACAATACGGGTCATAAAAAGTTCCCTACAGATGGCCACAGAACAGGGCTCTCTGACGACAGTTGGTTTCAGGCTTCCGCCCAGGAAGGTACATATTCTCGTCCCTCGGAGAGGCCGCCCAGGTCTTCTAACGACAGTTATCCGTTCTTCATTATATTGATCAAAAACCAAATATATTCTGTTCTCTGCTTAAAAAAAAGTGTTGTGTGTTGTTCCTTGAGGATTCTTTTCCCCCCTGGTCATCCGGGAGTCACTTCTTTCAGCTGATTACCAGATATTTTTACACTTTTTTACCAAGCTGTTACTTATTCAACTTTTTGTTCTTTTGTATTTGTAAAGAATGGAGGATATTTCTGAAAAGGTCCCTTCTGGACTCTCTAGGAAGCCTCCAGATCCACCTCCTGACCTCCCAGATGATAATAATTCAGAAATTTCAGACAGTGAATCTGTCATAGTAAATTCATACAAAAAAAGAAAGTTTAGTCCATCTCCAATCATATCCGACTCCCCTTCATCTTCGCAGTCCCCAGACCCAGCAGCACTTCCAGCATCTCCTCCAACTAATTTCTACTCTGGTCATTCCCGTGGCCCATATATTGTATATGCCCAAAAAACTGAGCAAGGAAAAACTATTCATCCTCTTGAGTTTGGTAAATTTCTAACAAACACAAAAATTCTTTCCATCAAGTCTGGAGGTGTAAAAGCCGAGGGTCGTTTTCGAATCTCTGTTGAATTCCTCACAGGGTCAGCCGCCAATTCATTTATTAAAAATATTTACATTTCATCAAATTCCAAATTCAAGGCATACATTCCTACTTTTAATGTAACCCGTATGGGCTTGGTCAGAGGTATCTCGACCGATCTTTCCATCCCAGAAATTTTACCCGCCCTTACAACCCCTCAACATATCGGCAATCCCATAAAAGCTAAGACTAAATTACAAAGACTCTTCTGAGGGCACAATTTCCTGGAAACCCTCCCAATCTGTCGTGATCACCTTTGAAGGGCAGTCTCTTCCCTCGCATATATATTTATTTTTTAATTCATTACCGGTTGAAATTTACACTTATCCCACCACACAATGTTTTAATTGCTGCCGTTTTGGTCATACCAAAGCTGCATGCAGATCTCCGCCCAGATGTTTCAAATGTGGTGAAAGTCACACAGCTGACCAATGCCCTTCTTCAGCCCAACCAAAATGTTTCAACTGTTTAGGCTCTCATACAGCCATCAACTCTTCTTGCCCAGAACAATCCCGCCAAAAAATATTAAATTTTCGATGTCTTCTCAGAACTTATCTTTTCTGCGGGCTTCTAAATTATTCCTTCCCGTCAAAAAATCATTTGCTGAGGCTTTATCCAGCAACCCTACATCCAACTCTCTCCAATCCTTAACAACAATTTCTTATCGCTCAACTAAATTCTCATACAAAAACCCCAACCCTAAACCGGCTCCTGGATATGATCAACAACAAAACAATTCACTTCTTTTAAATCCCAATGGGTCATCACTTTCAACTGCCGTAAATGGTTGTGCAAACAATTCTAATCCATCCTTAACGAACTCTCTCTTCCTTTCTGAAAAACTCTCCCAAGACAATTCTTCATTTATTCAAACCCTTATTATGCTTTTAATTGACCTAATTTCTTCACAAACCAATCTGCCGTCCAACTCTGCTTCTATTATTACCAGATTAAAATCACTTTCTCAAAATGACTCCACAAGACGTTAGAATACTTCAGTGGAATAGCAGAAGCGCCATCTCCAAAAAGGATGACCTCACCCGCCTTCTGCATTTCCACTCAATATCGATTGCTGCCGTCTCTGAGACTTGGTTTAAGCCTGCTCAACTCTTCAAGGTGAGTGGCTTCCAATGTCTGCGGGACAACCGCATTGATGGAATGGGCGGTGCAGCCCTGCTCATCAAAAACTCCCTACCCTTCACCCCTCTTTCCATTAAACTCATAAATGCATCCTTCCAATTAGTGGCAGCTACTGTCTCTAATATTACATTTATATCCCTCTACATTCCCCCTTCTACCTCATTTGATCTTTCCTTATGGGTCCACATGCTTGGCAAAATATCTTCTCCTTTGGTTATTCTGGGTGACTTCAATGCACACTCCCCACTGTGGGGTTCTTCATCATCGGATTTCTCAGGAAACAAAATTATTGACCTTATGGACTCCTTAAACCTGTGTCTTCTAAATGACGGATCCCCAACAAGGTTAAGTCACCCTGGACAGAGACCTAGTGCGGTGGACATATCTCTTTGTTCCCCATGTATCTCTCCACTAATTTCCTGGAGAACTACCTCAGACCCCTGCGGCAGTGACCATTATCCCATCATTCTGTTAGATCTTATATGTTGTATCTGGTTAGATACTAACCCCTTTAAAAGTAAATCAAAATATATTACAAAGAAAGCCAACTGGTCCCAATTCAGAGAATCTTTTCAGGCTCTTACCCTCTCCCTCCCTACACCTAATTCAGAAAATTGCACCTCCACTTATAAATCTTGGTCCGAGTCCATTCTTAAATCCGCTGAAAAGGCTATACCTAAATCATCTCCTGTAGGCACGAAGGCTCGCTCTCCCCCTTGGTGGGATGAGGAATGCCTTCGAGTGTTGAAAGAAAGGAAAGCGGCCAATAAGACATACTGCCAACAGATGACAATGGAAAATTACTTAACAGCCAAGAATACCCAAGCTCTGGCTAAACGTACATTTCGTTTAAAAAAAAAAACAACTGGCGTAACTTCTGCACTAACATATCCCCTGCCACTCCAGCGGGCGAGGTTTGGTCGATGATTCGCAGATTTAGATCTTCCTTTTCACTGCCGAAGTCATCTCACAATTCAGCAATTTGGATTTCTGACTTTCTTAGCAAAATAGCTCCCCCTTATGTCCCTAATCTTGATGAAGTACCTATTCCATCTTTTACCCTAAATTCGTCTTCATGGTTAGATGCTCCATTTTCCATAGAGGAGTTAAAGAGAGCTTCGGAAAACCTCAAAGACTCTGCTCCAGGCAGGGATGAAATTCTGAACATATTCATCAGACACAATGATGACAATTCGTTTTCCTACTTTCTCTCTCTTATCAATATATTTCTGGATTCTGGTATTATTCCCCAGACTGGAAAATCCAAAATATCATTCCCATTTGCAAGAGTAACAAATATCCTAGTCTAGGTTCAAGCTATAGACCGATTGCTCTCTCTTCTACTCTATACAAAGTAGCTGAAAGAATGATTAAGAATAGATTAGACTGGTTCGTAGAAAAAAATCAAATCCTTTCCCCTTCGCAGTTTGGATTTAGAAAAGCTAAAAGTACCCTTGATAACCTTTCCTCTCTTGTGACAGATGTTAAATTAGCACTTTCTAAAAACGAATATTGCATAGCAGTGTTTTTAGACATCTGCGGAGCATATGAACATGTTGTCATCCCCATTCTAAAAGAAATATTATTAGCGATTGGCGTCCCACCCAAATTGGTCCAATTCATTATTAATTTGCTCTCCCAGAGAACTATTTTTGTAGCTGGGCCTGGATCCTCTCCCCACATTAGACACATATTCAAAGGACTCCCGCAAGGGTCTGTCTTAAGCCCGATCCTGTACAATATTTATACTTTCGATCTGGAAAAATCTATTCATTTCATGTGCGATATATTTCAATATGCCGATGACTTAACGTTCTACAAAATATCCCCCAATGTTTTCATCGCAGCGTCAGCAATCAACAACGCTCTTAGAAAACTCTTGACGTGATTAAATAGTAATGGCCTTGAACTTTCTCCTTCCAAAAGCAAAGTTGTCATCTTCACTCGGCGTCGAAAGCTCCCAGATATTCAGGTGAGATTTGGCGATGAAGTCATCCCTATCTCTAAGGAAGTTTAGTTCCTGGGAATGATTTTGGATTCCAAGCTTACTTGGAAGACCCATATAAATCATGTCATCACAAAATGTGAAAGCAATATCAATCCACTTAGATTTCTGTCCGGAGTGTGGTGGGGTTCCCACCCACCATCTTTAAAACTTCTTTACAATACCCTCATCCGAAGTCATCTTGATTACGGATCTTGCCTGTTTGATTTAATATCTTCTTCAAATTCACATAAATTAGATTAGATCCAGTCAAAGTCTCTTCGTCTTATTCTAGGAGCCATGACATCTTCCCCAATCAACTCAATGCAAGTAGAATGCTGCGAACCCCCTTGCATATAAGAAGGCGATGCTTAGCAGAAAAATATATTTTCAAACATGCTCGATAACATACCATCCCTTGATTCCTAAACTTCAAACTTTAAAGTATGATGTTATTTCAAATCCATTTTGGAAAAAAAGATTCCCCCCCCCCTTTTCTATGACTGCTATAACTCTTTCCTGGATATACCCACCAACATTTATCGTAACGAATCTCTTCCCTTATACTTGTGTTCCTATGAAAGCCTTTTATCCCAAGGTTCACCAGTTTATAGGAATAAGCAAAAAAAATATAAACAATTCAGCTCAATCAAATAATGTAGAATTTAACAAAATTATTGAAAACAATTGGCCAAAGTATATAAAATTATTCACAGATGGTTCCAAACTCAGTCAGGATTCCCATTGCGGGGCCAGTGTATATGTTCCAGACAGGAAGATGAGTCTCCCACACAAACTTCCAAAAGAATGCTCCATTTTCTCTGTTGAATGCATAGCTATCATAGAAGCACTGCATCTTGTCAAATCGCTGAATATTAGAAATGCCCTCATTCTTTCAGATTCGCTTATCTCACTACAAAAATATGTTCATCCCCACTCAATTCTAATAGGGACTCCCTTATCTGCTCTATCAGAGACCTCCTGTATTCCATTTCACTATCAAATGCGTCAGTGGTCCTGGCTTGGATTCCAGGACACCTAGGTATTACTGGAAACGAAATAGCGGATTCCATTGCTAAGGAAGCCACTGTTCACCGTCCGTTAAATGGTATTCCTGTTCCAGTTATATTCCTGTTCCATCCCTATTCTAAAAAGTAAATACAAACTCGAATGGTCCTCTGAATGGAAAATAGCTTCTCTAACAAAAGGTTATCAGTACTCATTAATACAACCGTTTATTCCCGTCAAGCCCTGGTTTCATAAATACACCTGCATGCCAAAAAATATATTTCCTCCATAACTCGAATGAGACTAGGTCACTCTTCTTGTCTTAGTCATCTCGCCAGATTCTGTATAGTCAGCTCGCCTTACTGTGATTGTGGGTCAGAGGACACTCTGGACCATAATTTATTTGAGTGTCCTATCAATGACCAATTTCCAAATTTTATGCATGAATTGGTAAAACTTAAATTGATCTCCCTACCAGTATTCCCTGCCTTCTAAGTCTCAACTCCCCCCAAATTAACAATTTATTAGCAAAATACATTTATAAAATGGCATTAAAATTTAAGTCATTGGGGATTAAAAACACATAAATTTACACTGTTTAACTTATCTAACTTATCTACTTCAATTTTATTTGCCCAAATATTATATCTTATTTAAAAGTAACTAATTTTAAGAACAATCTGTGCAATTAAAAATTAACTGATTATACATGGCCGAGATCGCCCTTAATGGGTGAAAGCCAATAACATAAAAAAAAGTTAGTTTTTCGCTTCCGTCCCAGAAGGAAGTCCGATCTCCGCCCTTCGGAGATCTACGGCAGAGACCGCCCAGGCTCTGCACCGCGAGTGAGTTCTACGCTTCCATCCCAGAAGGAAGTCCGATCTCCGCCCTTCGGAGATCTACTGTAGAAGTGGCCCAGACTCTGCACTTCGACTCGACCCCCCGCTTCCGCGCAGGAAGACACTTATCTACGCCCTTCGGTGATCAAACCGTCGAAGACCAGCTACTGGACACTGGACAGCCATCAGTAAAGGGAGGTGCCTCTGAACTCTAATGATAACTCTTCCACCCTGTTACCCAGTGAATACTATACTTTCACGTAGTATCAAAACATAAAGATAAAGACTTTTACGTACGATAAATAAGACTTTCCGGCATAATTAGGCCCAGTGAATCTCTAGTTTTAGGAATCAACTTTCTCGTATAATTAAGCACAGTGAAAATCTAGACTTAAGAATACACACTTTTACGTAGATTTAAGAAAAGTGAACAGTTAATTTGAAAAACCGTAGAATTAAGTAGTTAACTCTAATTTTAATGATATTTTATACTTAATTAAGATTAATTAATTTTAAGACTAACGCCACGATTTTTGAAAGAAGTATAATTTTTTCGGGGTTTCTGAAGAAATCTTGATAAGGAAAAAAAAATCTTATGTTTCACATCATTCAGTCTTATGTAGCACCAGATAACGGTTATCAAGTTCCGACCACAACTAGGAAATTCCTCCATAGGATTAACGATTTTCGAAAAATGAATCAATTCGTCGAATTTTTTGAAGAAATCCCGAGAAGGCCATAAAAATAAAGGTAATCTTAAATTTCGCTTCAATCGGTCTGATAGTGCCCCAGACGACTGCTAACAAGTTCCGACCACAATTAGGATATTCCTCCATAGGATTCACGATTTTTGAAAAAAGAGTCAATTTTTCGGATTTTCTGAAGAAATCCCGAGAAGGCCATAAAAATAAAGATATTCTAAAATTTGATTTCAATGATGCCCCAGAAAACCGCTATCAAGTTCCGAGCACAATAAAGAATTCTTCCATAGATTTTACGATTTTCGAAAAAAGATTCAATTTTTCGGATTTTTTGAAGAAATCCGGAGAAGGCCATAAAAATAAAACAAATCTAAAATTTCACTTCAATCCATCTGATGATGCCCCAGAAAACGGCAACCAAGTTCCGACCACTATCAGGAAGTTCCTTCATCCAATTCGCGGTTTTTGAAAAAAGGAAAAAAAATTATTAGATTTTTTAAGGAATCCTACTAAAGACACCAAAAATTAAACAAATATAAAATTTCACATCAATCGGTCTGATGATGACCCAGAAAACTGCTATCAAGTTCCGACCACAACCAGGAAATTCCTACATCCGATTCACGGTTTTTGAAAAAAGGTATAATGTTATTACATTTTTTAAGGAATCCTACAAAAGAAATCAAAAATAAAGCAAATGTAAAAATTCACTTCAATCGGTCTGATGATGCCCCAGAAAACGGCAATCCAGAACA
Organism: Halesus radiatus; assembly: GCA_022606495.2. Taxonomy (NCBI): domain Eukaryota; kingdom Metazoa; phylum Arthropoda; class Insecta; order Trichoptera; family Limnephilidae; genus Halesus; species Halesus radiatus. Next base: position 13,415 of record JAHDVE020002332.1, on the reverse strand, counting down.
GACCGCAACTAGGAAATTCCTCCGTAGGATTCACGATTATTAGAAAAATCACTCAATTTTTCGGATTTTGTGAAGAATTCCTGAGAAGGGCATAAAATTAAAGATATTCTAAAAGTTCACTAATATCGGTCCGATGATGCCCCAGAAAACTTGTATCATGTTCCGACCAAAACCTGGAAATTCCTCCATACAATTCACGGTTTTCGAAAAAAGTAATCAATATATTATATTTATTAACGAATCCTACCAAAGAAATCAAAAATAAAGCAAATGTAAAAATTCACTTCAATCGGTCTGATGATGCCCCAGAAAACTTCTATCAAGTTCCGACCACAACCAGGAAATTCCTACATCCAATTCACGGTTTTTGAAAAAAGGTATAATGTTATTACATTTTTTAAGGAATCCTACAAAAGAAATAAAAAATAAAGTAAAACTAAAAATTCATTACTATCGGTCTAATGATGCTATCATGTTCCGACCAAAACCAGGAAATACCTCCATACAATTCACGGTTTTCGAAAAAAGTAATTAATATATTATATTTATTAACGAATCCTACCAAAGAAATCAAAAATAAAGCAAATGTAAAAATTCACTTCAATCGGTCTGATGATGCCCCAGAAAACGGCAATCAAGAACAGACCGCAACTAGGAAATTCCTCCGTAGGATTCACGATTATTAGAAAAATCACTCAATTTTTCGGATTTTGTGAAGAATTCCTGAGAAGGCCATAAACTTAAAGATAATTGACGAATCGCAACAATACTACGTACTCGTGACGCTCTGTCAAGCTATCGATTATAATTGAAAGATTCATTGTTTTAACTTATCAGCCGTGAGAAAGACTATTATTGCTGTAAAAATCGACCGCGATTTGATCTGTGGTGTTACTCTCTCGTGTTTTTTTCGCATCTTTGAACTGTTTTTTGTCTTAATAAACTTCTCGTTTTATTTAATTATCAGACAGTGAAGAAGTGTTTGCAGAGGTAGAGTGCGCTGATTGGCTACCTTGTTTATGAGCTCACTTCTCAGTGCTCCTACTGGTGTAGTGATCTCTCTTTAACCAATCACCGCTTATTTTCTGTGAAATTGTGAAACCACCTGTTTACAAATAAATTCTCGGATTTCGAACAAATAAAAAGTTTTCACTTTCATGTGAATATGGGGAAAAAAAAGAATTCACGAAACAATGACAGCCCCACTATTGCTTCTCCCTATACCTCTCACTCGGATGAATCAGATTCTGATTCCCAGGAGACAGAGATGGATATTGACCCTAATCGCGGTAATCCATCAGGACAAAAAATACTCTCTGGGACACAATTTTTCCTGAAGGCCTTACAGGATACATTGGCGGAAAAACCGTCAAAGGTATCAAAAGAACAACAGCTCAAGGTGTCCCGAAATGTAACGAGTGTTCTAGGATCAGTGGCCCAGCTGTTGCTTGAAAAGGAAGAACTCAGAGGAGATCTAAACTCAGCCCTTGCAAACATCAAGGTCTTGCAGGCCGAAAAAACGATGGCAAACAATCATATGCCACAGTGTGACGGTTTTCAGTCGTTTTTGTGAATAACTTCTAGACTATCTCAAATTGTGTTTTGTGCTGTGACAGGAACTTACAGGAATTACACAGTGCCTTTCTTCATTCCGTTCTACTTTATTCATCAAAAATAAGTGCGACGAAACAAATCCGTTTAAAATAACCAATTTCTCAAATAATTTATCATACATAACCTATAATTGACACAAACTAGCATCGTAAACAAAAAGTCTGCGCAGGCGCACTGTTAAGTGAAAGTGATAAGCTTTTTGCGGTGAACTGAATTTCAGGCGCAGAACTTGCCTACATAATTAACTACGCTTTGGTCAAAGCCATTTTGTGATAATCAGTTTGAGGATAACTAGGCGTAACTCGCCAAACTCCATTTCGCGAGTTTAAAAATTCTGTCTTTTATTTGACACTAGAGCATACTAATTATAGTTTCGCTCTCTATAAAATGGATTTGAAAGAGACCGCTGTCTTGTTCCCGACTGGGACTGACCGATTAAATGAGGCTCGTGCTCTTCAAGATAAAATAAAGAACCTGCTGTCTATCAATATCTTAAACAAAGAACAGCGGACATCCCTTGCGAAGTATGTAAGTGGCATTATGGATCACCTGGAGGCTACGGTGAAGGAATGTACTTCTCCATCGAAGCCAATGGAAACGGTTATCGCAGCTATAAAATCGTTCTCCACCAACGTCACCGAAATCAAAGCTAAACTGGACCACAATAACATAACTTATGCAAATGTCACAGCCAGGCCTAGAACTACGCAACAGAGTCATGCTGTAGTGATCAGCTCTGATGATCCGGGAAAAACTTCTGATTACTTGGACCAACTGATAAAAACGCATGTTGATGTTAGATCTCTTGGTATTGGTGTTGCGGGTATGCGAAAAACTAACAGCGACAAATTAATCTTTAAAATGGCCTCACTACAGGACAAAAACAACTTCAAAGCGGAACTTAGCAAAGGACTCCAGGGACAAATAACAGTGACTGATGGTAAGCAACTCGAACCGCTAGTAATTATAAAAGGGCTGATTAAAGGTGCTTCTGATGAAGACCTATTGAAGTCTCTAGAATCCCAAAATAAAGGATGTGAACTAGACTTCAAACAAAAACTCAGAATTAAATATAAAAAAATCATAGGAACAAACTACTGTGCAACGTTGTCCTTGAAGCGTCACCAAAAATTGGAACTCTTTGATAAATGCTGGACGAGTAAACGTAGGATATCAACGTCTTGTAGTAGAAGATCAATCACCGGTGATGCAATGCTACCAATGCCTGGGTTTTGGTCACACCCAACGTTTCTGTACAGAGAAGATAACTTGCTTTCACTGTGGAGAAAGTCATAAATATGACACATGTCCCAACAAAGCGAAAGAACCAACGTGCTCAAATTGCACCGGAGTTTCAAAAACCCACCGGGCAACAAATCCAGATTGCCCACTCTGGAAGCTGATGGATGAGCGCTTCAGAGAAAGGATAGACTACGTGGGACACTGCTAAAGGCAACTTAAAGGAAAAAAAATGTTTCAATATACAAGAATACATCACTAAAAGCTCCTGTATGCGTATTATGTACATGAATGCTAGAAGCATTAGAAACAAAATTGATGAAATTGAAGAAACTCTAAAAAAAATTTCAGAAACAGTTCATATTCTCGTAATCACGGAAACCTGGCTACGTAAAGGAGAGGAAACTTTTTTCAATATTGCCGACTACTCTGGAAATTTTGCTTCCCGTGAGATGGACAGAGGAGGAGGAGTCGCCATTTACATGCATAATACACTCGACAATAAAAAAATCGAAGAATGCGGCAGTGAAAATACCTTTCTAGGAATTAGGATTACGGCAAAAATATTAAACCTCTAAATCTGTATGTTTTTTACCGTAAGCCGAACTCAAATATAACAGACTTCTTTGACTCTTTAGAAATAATATTAAATAAAAACAAACAAGACACATTACTTATTGGAGATTTCAATATCGATATTTCAAAAGACACTGATATTGCACGGAAATATATTCACACCTTGAAATCTTATAACTTTTATGTATGTAACACAATAATTCCCACAAGAGTAACTAACAACACCAGCTCGCTAATAGACCACATTATTACAAATAGGACAAATGGTTCCGGAAAAATCTCAAATATTGATGATCCCCTTAGTGACCATAATATACTTATATTGGATTATGAAAATTCACTAAAAAACCTCCCCAATAACAGATCCGCAAGAAACCTATCAAATGCTTACAAAATAAATTATCAAAAATTAAATAACACACTTAAAACTTGTAAATTTACCCATTCGTCTGACGATGTAAACAAAAATTATAATAACTTCGCTGACTATCTTCAAAATGTTATGAATTCGTGTAAAACAAAACTAAAAACTAATATAGGAGACAAAAGACCTAACAATACTCCATGGTTTGATGCAGAACTTGATAGGCTGATTAAAAAACGAAATAGCATCTTTAAACTTTGGAAACGAAATCAAGGAAGTATTCCTTTGACAACAGAAAAAATAAAGCTCGTAATACTGTCACCAACTATAGAAGATATATTAAAACTAAGTATTATACGAATTTGCTTAATGAAAACATGAATAAGCCACAACGAACATGGAAAACAATTAACTCCATTATATCAAATAGCTCCCGAAACCCAACAATAGCTTGTAAATTGCTAGTCATAAATGACGAAGAAGTAAAAGAACCAAAGGAGATTGCAACCGCATTCAACACATATTTTCTCTCAGTTGGGGAGAGTCTGGCATCAGTCATAAAAACTTCAAAAACTGATTTAAATACCATCTACACGGCACCTCAAGCAAAACAATCTTTTAACATGATCAGGACAAATAAAACAGAAATCTTACGGATCATATCAAACCTCAAATCTAAAGCGGCAGCTGGTTCCGATGGTATAACCTCTCTCCTTCTCAAAAACTGCAAGGAGGAACTGGTGGATGACCTCGTATTCTTAATAAATCTCTCTGTCAAAAGGTATCTTTCCAGACAAACTAAAAGTTGCAAAAATTATTCCTATACATAAAGACGAATGTAAAAAAAATGTCCAAAATTATCGTCCAATCTCTATACTTCCAGCTATCTCCAAAATTTTTTGAATGTGTCATCAAAGAAAGACTATTGAAATATCTCGAACAAAACAAAATTCTCACCTCAAAACAATACGGTTTCAGACGACGATCTAACACTAAATGTGCAGCTTTCGATTTCATATCAAATCTGCAGAAACATATTGACCATGGAGATTTTACAGCGGCAATATTTATTGATCTAAAGAAGGCGTTTGACACGGTGGACCATAACGTATTGATCGAAAAACTGAAACATTTGGGTATTGTTGGTACTCCTCTGGAACTTTTCAGATCTTACCTATCAAATCGCTTTTCGGCAGTAGAACTGGGTGGAGAAATGAGTGAATTGGGTGAAATAACATGTGGAGTGCCACAGGGATCAATTCTTGGACCGTTGCTATTTCTAATATATGTTAATGACATAACAAAGTGGGGCATTAAAGGAACTCTTCAACTTTATGCGGACGATACTGTAATCTTTTATAACAAAAAAAACCTAGCGGAACTTGAAATGGAAATGAATGCCGATGTTTCCCATCTCACAACCTGGTTGAGAATAAATAAACTGACCCTTGACGTAAAAAAAACGCATTATTTACTATTCGGCAACAAGTAAAAATTCCAGCCTCGATATCAAAATTGGTGACAACTGCCTCGAAAAGAAAACGACAACAAAATATTTGGGCCTTATAGTAGATTCTCAACTCTCGTGGGATCTCCACATAAATCATGTAAAGGAGAAAATTACCCCCATAACTGGTGTGCTATATAGACTTCAAGGATTACTACCCATTCCGTTACTAACTGCAGTATATTACGCCATGGTACATTCACACATTTCCTATCTCTGCTGTATCTGGGGCTTTGCCTCGAAGAAATTGATTGCTGATCTGCAGGTGGTTCAAAACCGAGCCCTCAGAAATGTTTTTGGACTTCCATGGGACACTCATGTCAGGGACATCTACTCAGTTTCCGGTATCCTTCCAATCACGATCCTTCCTAAGTATGAAATCACCAGCACCATCCTACAAATTACTCAACAATCAACTCACACTAACGTCAAGCCACTTTACAATCAAGACATCCACAACCACAATACTCGAAATAACAATAAAATCCGCATTCCTCAAACACACACTACAAAATATGGAATAAAATCTTTAAACTACATTGCCTACACACTTTATAATTCGCTTCCAGATATGTACAAAACCATCCAGAAAAATAAAAAATCCCAAAATGATGGTATAAAGGAATACTTTTTAAGGATATTTAAAAATGAAAATCAGTAAATCCATATTTGTATATTTTGTTGTTCCCTTATATGTTTTCTCTTGTGTGTTGTTCTATTTAACTTGGCCTTATAAAATTATTTCTGTTTGTATGTGAAACTTGTATTTTTGATATTTTGCTGTCAATGTAAAATTGTATGTACTATCTTCTACTTATGTATTGTAAATTCCTCCCGTCCTAAAATGAGTTTTGAAACTCATCGGGATTGCTTTAGCAAGAAATAAATATATAAAAAAAAAAAAAAAAAAATATTAAGCAGTTGTTGGACAAAATTCAGCAGCTAGAGTCTGATCTGGGACCAGTGATGCGTCGAGTGGCTGATGCCATGGAGGCAAGCCTGTCGTTTGCCGACATGGTCAAAAATGGTCCTCAGAATACGCCAAGACCTCCAATCACCCGTACAGGACTTAGTGTTGGGACCCCTAATCCTGCTATATGCATCTTTCCGAAACTGGCTTCGGCTAAGGATAGCGACGAAACGAAGCAGCTCCTGAAGGACGTCTTACGACCATCTGAGCATGGAATCCGCGTTACAAGGAACATCCGTAACAAAGGCATAGTTATCCAAACCGCTACTCGGGAAGACCGGGAAAAAATACTTAAAACCCCATGTCTAGCAAACTCGGCAACTCTAAGTGCCCGACTACCCACAAAACGACATCCACGAGTGATATTTTTTAATGTTCCTCGGGACCTTACAGATGAGTGTTTTCTCAGGAGTGCTTTAACGGGAATCCAGGAAAACGCAGACTTAGAACCCACAGTGAAAACGTGCAAGCTAAGTCATCTAGCTGGTGCTCGGACAGAATCGACATGCCACTGGGTCTACGAGGTGCCTGCCCATCTACGTCACGTGCTGGTGAAGCAAGGAAAGGTCTTTGTTGACTGGAATGTGTGCCGCGTTCGTGACTTTATTGGGCTTACAGTGTGTTCCAAGTGCCAAATGATCGGACATTCCTTCAAGTTCTGCAAGGACCAGCAAAGATGTGGACATTGTGCAAGTGAAGGTCATGCCAGGACAGATTGCCCAAAAGCTGCCGCCAAGCCAGTATGTGCCACCTGTACCAGGTTTGGCAAGCCCGCTGGACATTCGACTGGAGACAAGGACACCTGCCCAGCTTATAAGGCTGCTCTTTCCAAGGACTTTGCCACCATCGATTATGGCGTATAAATACATTGATGACGACGGTGATGTTATCTACACGAGGACTAATGACTTGAAACAGTGGACGGAAGAACATAAAATTGGCCATAATATAGGTAATTTTACTTGTGTTCAACTAAACATTCGATCCATATCTAAATACTGGGATGTTTTACATGCTAACCTCCAAAATTGTTGGAATAATATAGATATCCTAATGCTATGTGAAACTTCAATAAAAAGGGAACATACTTGTCTTTTCGAAATTTCCGGTTACAGTAGCATTAGTTACTGTCGCACATCCAAATCTGGAGGGGGTATAACCTTGTATATTCAGGATACTTTACCTTTCACCCAAAATTTACTTGAAACAAAGTTGTTCGAGAATATTTCCTGTATAATAACATTACCAAATAATTCTATACTCAATGTACTAGCAATATATAGACCACCAAATCTTAGTAAACAATCATTTATCAATGAACTTTCATCAATATTAACAAAATGTTCAAACCCTAATGAAAATATGCTAATATTTGGTGACATAAATATTGATTTGTTAAATTATATAGATCCTGTGATTATTCACTATGAAAATGCTCTTTCAAATAACTATTTTACAAAATGTATAAACGACGTTACAAGGGAAGCTATAGCAAATAGTAAAATGACACGAACATGTTTGGATCATATTTTTGTTAGATATAATAGCAAACACAAAGAAACTGACATACTCTACGCATGTGTTTGTGACTTCATCATTGCAGACCACTTTGCAACAGCTGTGAATATTCCGTACTATAAAACTAATAAACGGCCTATAAATAAAGGGCGGAAAGTCTCAATTTTATCTCAAAAACGAATAGATTTTTCAATTAGAAATTATAACTGGAATGCTTTGCTTCAGACAAATGATTGCAATAATTTATATAGTCAAATAAAAAGCAAATTTAACGAAGTATATGAAAATAGTAAAATATTTATAGATGTAAAACCCAATGCAAGACCTTGGATTATAAAAGAATGGATGACAGAAGATATTCTATCACACATTAAAAAACGAGATTCTTTATTTAAGCGGTGGAAAAGCTCCCCAACAAATGCAATTTATGAAAAACAATACAAATCTTTTCGTAATTTTGTTACTAAATTAATAATAAAAAGTAAAACAACCTTTTTCAATTATAAATTTAAGAATAATTTTTTTTTTTTGATATCAAAAAAACATGGGATGAAATAAATAAAATTCTAGGACGTAGGACAAAGAGTAACTGTGACGATGTAATTAGTAGGTTTATGTTAAAAAATCAATCTGCGGAAAATGTTACAAACCAATTTGTTAATTATTTTTCAGATAACATAGCCTCAATGGTTCATAAATGTGATTTTAAGGCGTCAAATATTGTCCCGATAGAGTCACCGCAAAGTTTGTATATACCACGAGCATCACTCGCAGACATATTGAGTATAGTCAAACTTCTCAAAAATTCAAAGTCCCCTGGCATAGACAATATCCGAATGTTTGACATAAAAAGACACATAGATATTTTGGGTCCTATATTAACCCATCTGATCAACACAATTTTAACACAAGCTGTGATACCAGATGAACTCAAATGTAGTATTATCAGACCTATTTACAAAAATGGGAAACATACTGATATAGGAAACTATAGACCGATTAGTATATTACCCGCTCTAGAAAAGATTCTTGAAAAATACATATCTTTAAAACTAACCAAATACTTGGAGTGCTTTTCTTTAATAGATCCTAATCAATTTGGTTTTCAAAAAAAAAAAAGTGCTGAAATGTTACTTCAGGATTTCTCTAACTATATAAATAATGAACTGAATAATAAAAGACATGTTTTGGTACTGTTTATAGACAATTCAAAGGCATTTGATACTATAGACCCGATGAAATTGTTAAATATTTTGGAGGCAATAGGGGTAAGAGGAAACTTTCTCAAACTATTCAAAAACTTCCTAACCAACCGCTAAATCCAGGTAAAAATATCAGAGAAATTTAGTAAAATAAGAAATGTCAAAACAGGAGTTCCACAAGGGTCAATTTTAGGTCCAACGCTCTATATTATCTTTGTATCACTTATGAACAAAATATTCACGTTTGTTAAACATTATGTATACGCTGATGATACAGCACTTATAATATCCCATGAAAATTTGGATACTGCAATAAAATTGTTACAGGTAGACTTTATTTCTTTATTAAAATGGTCACATGACTCTGGTCTAATAATCAATGCTAAAAAAACGAAATTGATGCATATAAGATCCCCGCATGCAAGGTACAGCGAGGCACCTGTAATCATATCCCATTCATTTAATTGCATTCACAATAATACCAAACAGCCCTGCGCGTGTACAAGTATCGAATTAGTCAACCAGTACGTGTATCTAGGTGTTACGGTGGATTGTAATATGAAATGGGACGTACAAATTTCCAACCTCTGTAAGCGACTTCGAGCCATTGTAGGAAGACTCCACAAGGTAAAATTATATGTGCCTATAAAAACTATGAAAATAATTTATTTGTCTCTAGCAGAATCGACTATAAGGTATGGTATAACTTCTTGGGGACACTCCTGTAAGACCAACATAAAACATTTACAGCTGATTCAAAAGGCCATGGTAAAATTGTTAGTAAGTAAAACAGTTTTTAAGCAAAGGCGAGACATTGATATCATGTACAAATCAATTAATGTATTACCTGTTCGTGGTCTTTTGTGGCATAAAATTCTACTGCAACATATATCTGAAAGTCCGTATAAGGCAGTGGTGGATCATGTACACAATACACGTTTCACACAAAATATAGGAATGATAGTGCCAATATTTCAAAATAAATATGGTCAACGAACCCTTGAATACATTGTACCATTTATATTTAACAGATTGCGGTACGAATTTAAAAACAATTGTCCTATGATGAAATTCTCACTGATGTTAAAGTGTTGGCTTTTGGAAAGTAACCTTGTGTATTGATGGTAATAAATATGACGGTCTCCTTGGTTGTATAGATTCTAGATATCTGGTGTACTTACTGTTACGGTGTTACTATTATATTTAAGTCTATCCTCATTGTAACCAACCTGTACTGCTGTTTTATGTATATATCTTTTAAATTTTTATTTCTTAATCTATTTAATACTTACAGATGCTTTGATATCTCTGATATTTACGTAATAGTTATATTTTTGTAATATTAATGTTTTTATAATGTTGATATTTTTTAAAGTATTGATGTTTTTATAATATTGATATTTTTATAATATTGATACTTTTATAATATTGGTACTTTTATAATTTTGATATTTTTTATGATATTGACATTTTTATAATATTACTAAAATCGGTGTTATAAAATTGGACTCTAGTATCTCAATAACAAATCTGTAATGCTTTTACCATTATTTTTCTCTTTAATTTTTTTTTCAACTTATGTACAGCACAAGATGCATGCGCCTAAATATAATAATTTTTGCCCTACATTTGTATGATGATTGTAATTTATTGTTGTATTATATTATATTGTTGAAATAAACTCCTGCTGACAAGCTACTTGCAGTGGCTTAGCGGGTATAAGTTCCCACGGTATATAATTAATATTATACAATAAAAAAATAAAAATAAATCAAAAAGTTCACTTATATCGGTCCGATGATGCCCCAGAAAACTTCTAACAAATTCCGACCACAACTAGGAAGTTTTTCCATAGGTTTCACGATTTTTGAAAAAATCAATTTATTTAATGAATTTTTTAAGGAATCCAAAAATAAAGCAGAGATAAAATGTCACTTTAATCGGTCTAGTGTTGTCCCAGAAAACGGCTATCATGTTCCGACCAAAACCAGGAAATTCCTCCACCCAATTCACGGTTTTTCAAAAAAGTAATCAATATATTATATTTATTAACGAATCCTACGAAAGAAATCAAAAATAAAGCAAATGTAAAAATTCACTTCAATCGGTGTGATGATGCCCCAGAAAACGGCAATCAAGAACAGACCGCAACTAGAAAATTCCTCCGTAGGATTCACGATTATAAGAAAAAATCACTCAATTTTTCGGATTTTGTGAAGAATTCCTGAGAAGGTCATAAACTTAAAGATAATTTAAAAGTTCACTTATATCGGTCCGATGATGCCCCAGAAAACTTCTATCAAGTTCCGACAACAACAAGGAAATTCCTACATCCAATTCACGGTTTTTGAAAAAAGGAATAATTTTATGACAGTTTTTAAGGAATCCTACAAAAGAAATCAAAATAAAGCAAATCTAAAATTTCACTTCAATCGGTCTGATGATGCCCCAGAAATAGGCTACCATGTTCCGACCAAAACCAGGAAATTCCTCCATCCAGTTCACGGTTTTCCAAAAAAGTAATCAATATATTATATTTATTAACGAATCCTATTAACGAATACTCAATTTTTCGGATTTTGTGAAGAAATCCTGATAAGGCCAAAAATCAAAGATATTCTAAAAGTTCACTTATATCGGTCCGATGATGCCCCAGAAAACTTCTATCAAGTTCCGACCACAACAAGGAAATTCCTACATCCAATTCACGGTTTTTGAAAAAAGTCATCAATATATTATATTTACTAACGAATCCTACGAAAGAAATAAAAAATAAAGAAAATGTAAAAATTCACTTCAATCGGTGTGATGATGCCCCAGAAAACGGCAATCCAGAACAGACCGCAACTAGGAAATTCCTCCGTAGGATTCACGATTATTAGAAAAATCACTCAATTTTTCGGATTTTGTAAAGAATTCCTGAGAAGGCCATAAACTTAAAGATAATTTAAAAGTTCACTTATATCGGTCCAATGATGCCCCAGAAAACGGCTATCAATTACCGACCACAACTAGGAAATTTCCCCATAGGTTTCACGATTTTTGTAAAAATCAATTAATTTAATGAATTTTATAAGGAATCCTAGTAAAGACATCAAAAATAAAGCAGACATAAAATGACACTTCAATCAGTCTGGTGTTGTCCCAGTAAACGGCTATCATGTTCCGACCAAAACCTGGAAATTCCTCCATCCAGTTCAAGGTTTTCCAAAAAAGTAATCGATATATTATATTTATTAACGAATCCTACCAAAGAAATCAAAAATAAAGCAAACGTAAAAATTCACTTCAATCGGTCTGATGATGCCCCAGAAAACGGCGATCAAGAACAGACCGCAACTAGGACATTCCTCCGTAGGATTCATGATTATTAGAAAAATCACTCAATTTTTCGGATTTTGTGAAGAATTCCTGAGAAGGTCATAAACTTAAAGATAATCTTACAGTTCACTTATATCTGTCCGATAATGCCCCAGAAAACAGCAATCAAGTACCGACCGCAACTAGGAAATTCCTCCGTAGTATTCACGATTATTAGAAAAATCACTCAATTTTTTGGATTTTGTAAAGAATTCCTGAGAAGGCCATAAACTTAAAGATAATATAAATGTTCACTTATATCGGTCCGATAATGCCCCAGAAAACTTCTATCAAGTTCCGACCACAACCGGGAAATTCCTACATCCTATTCACGGTTTTTGAAAAAAGGAATAATTTTATGACATATTTTAAGGAATCCTACAAAAGAAATCAAAATAAAACAAATCTAAAATATCATTTCAATCGGTCTGATGATGCCCCAGAAAACGGCTATCATGTTCCGACCAAAACCAGGAAATTCCTCCATCCAATTCACGGTTTTCGAAAAAAGTAATCAATATACTATATTTATAAACGAATCCTACCAAAGAAATCAAAAATAAAGCAAACGTAAAAATTCACTTCAATCGGTCTGATGATGCCCCAGAAAACAGCAATCAAGTACCGACCGCAACTAGGAATTCCTCCGTAGGATTCACGATTATTAGAAAAATCAATCAATTTTTAGAATTTTGTGAAAATTCCTGAGAAGGCCATAAACTAAAAGATAATCTAAAAAGTCACTTATATCGGTTCGATGATGCCCCAGAAAACAGCAATCAAGTACCGACCGCAACTAGGAAATTCCTCCGTAGGATTCACGATTATTAGAAAAATCACTCAATTTTTCGGATTTTGTAAAGAATTCCTGAGAAGGCCATAAACTTAAAGATAATATAAATGTTCACTTATATCGGTCCGATAATGCCCCAGAAAACTTCTATCAAGTTCCGACCACAACCGGGAAATTCCTACATCCTATTCACGGTTTTTGAAAAAAGGAATAATTTTATGACATATTTTAAGGAATCCTACAAAAGAAATCAAAATAAAACAAATCTAAAA